>CM038670.1:141079004-141101504 GCA_021605145.1 Aegilops bicornis | reverse complement strand
AACGGAATGAAACCTTCTGGAGCGTGATTTTGGAACTTAACGCAAGTGTTCGAGAGCTTGGAGTGCAAGTCAAGAAGTTCTGAGGACCCCACGAGATAGGGGGCCACGCACCCCCTTTGTAGGGCGCTTCATGTCTCGTGGGCTCCCTAAGGCCCACCGACGTATTTTATTCCTCCTATATACTACCTACGACCCCGAAACATCCAGGCACCATCGAAACACAATTTCCACCACCGTAACCTTCAGATCCGCTGTAGATCCCCTTCTGAGCCTTCTGGCCGTTATCAGACTGGCTGAGGAGGAATCACCAATGAGGGCCTCTACATCAACATCCTTGCCCTCCTATGAGTCGTGAGTAGTTTACCATGCACACCTACGGGTCCATAGTTATTAGCTAGATGGCTTCTTCTCGCCTTTTTTGGATCTCAATACAATGTTCTCCCCTCTCTTGTGGGAGATCTATTCGATGTAATATCTTTTTAAGTGTGTTTGTTTGAGATCCGATGAATTGTGAGTTTATGATCAGATTTATCTATGGATATTAATTGAATATTCTCCTAATCCTTTTATGTATGATTGAGTTATCTTTGCAAGTCTCTTCAATTATCGGTTTGGTTTGGCCTTACTAGATTGATCTTTCTTGCCATGGGAGAAGTGCTTAGCTTTGGGTTCAATCTTGTTGTTCTTACCCGGATGTAAAGGGTTGCAAGACACGATTGTATTGTTGCCATTGGAGGATAACAAGATGGGGTTTATATCATATTGATGAGTTTATCCCTCTACATCATGGCATCTTGCTTAATGCGTTGCTTCCGTTTCTATGAACTTAATACTCTAGATGCATGTCGGATAGCTACGATGTGTGGAGTAATAGTAGTAGATGCAAAAGTGTGAGTTTGTCTACTTGTTATGGATGTGATGCCTATATACAGGATCATGCCTAGATAACATCATAATTATTCGCTTTTCTATCAATTGCTCGACAGTAATTTGTTCACCCATCGTAATACTTATGCTCTCGAGAGAAGCCTCGAGTGAAACCTATGGCCCCCGGGTCTATCTCTTATCTTATTTGCTTTCAATCTACTTTTATTCGGTTCTTTACTTTCTTGCATCCATATTATAAAATACCAAAAATATATCTATCTTATCATACTATCTCTATCAGATCTCACTTTTGCAAGTGGCCGTGAAGGTATTGACAACCCATTTATTGCGTTGGTTGCGAGTTCTCGCTTGTTTGTGGTATAGGCGCCGGGACCTTTGAGGGAGCCCATCGGATTGAGACCTTGGTTCTCAAAAACTGAGGGAAATACTTACGCTACACTTGCTGCACCACCCTCTCCTCTTGGGGGAAAACCAACGCTAGCTCAAGACGTAGCAGTCAACTATCGGGTCCACATGTTATTGACTCAAAGGTAGGTGTAGTAGGCAGCGTCAAGCTCACCCGACGGCCCCGGGAGAGGGAAATGTAACACCAAGGCCAGTGGCTTGTGGTGCACTACTGCATTTAACTCGCGATTGACGGGAGCTCTAAATTTGAATTTGAAACTTGTAAAATGAAAAAGATTCAAAACAAATAAAATGTGAGAGAGGGAGTATATCGAGGATGTGTCCCATACAAAAACAAGTCCCTTGGTTTGTCACCGCCAAGATGCGGCTAGAAAGGAGCACGCTCGTCTTCGCATCAGACGCATAACAAATCGGCCGCAGACAAAGATGGTCCGCTTTTGTCCGCCATGTGCAAGGCTCGCGCTATCTTATTCAATCTCGCCGTGGTTCCATCAGTGATCAGCGTGGCCTGCTCATCTTGAATCTACCGAAGCCATGAACCACGCCACCACCATGAGAATGACATGTGGGCCAGCCGCATTTAAGGTCCGCATGTCGTTGACTCATAGGCCGGGCACTAAGCCACTGAAGTTTGGTCCCGTGGGCCCCGAGAGGGAAATGTAACTCCCCGGGCAGCCTTTGTGGTGCTCCCCAAGAAGACGTAGCTTGTGCCAAAAAACCAGAATTTGTTTCTTATTACTACCAACTAGTACTAGTAGTACTTAGTAAGGTACACATGCATTGCACGCATGAGATTCTCGTGGTTTGTGCATTATGCTTCTACATGTGGAGTTTTCTAGATTCTACATGTGGCAAAAATCTGGTGGAATGTAGATCATATCCAATCGGGCAAGTAGTGCTCAGATTTGCTATCTTTGTACCGCTGGATTGGCTTCATCCAACGCACTTTCAACTTCTCTTTCAAAGATATTCACACACTATATAGGGGCATAGATATAGATATATAGATGTTTGGTTTGCAGCCTCTTACAGGTTTCCACGCCTAAGCTTAGGGCATGACACAATATCTTAGGCATGTGTTTGTCTATTGCTACACTTGTGGCTTGCCACACTTTTCTAGCTACATGGTCCACATGTCATAGCCTCAACTTCTTGCCAAATCTTACAAACTTGTGGTGCCCATTTTGTTAGCCACATTTTTTGTATGCATATAGGGGTTGTTTGGTTTTAGGCTCAGCAATGTCAAAGACTTTATCATACAATGTTGCTAAACTTGCCTAAGGTTAGGGTTGTTTGGTTAGTAGGGTTGTTTGAATTATGACTATCTTTGCCATATATTGCCACACGATTTTTGCCACACTTGCCATACACTTGCCTTAGTTGGAGTTGTTTTGGGCCTGTTTGGTTTGTAGCCTAAGGTTGCCACGCCTAAGCTTAGGCGCACACAATATCTTAGGCATGTGTTTGGTTCATTGTCACACTTGTGGCTTGCCATACACGCTTTCTAGTTACATGGTCCACATGTCATAGACTCAACTTCTTGCCAAATCTTGCCACACTTCCTCGTGGCGCATTTTGTTAGCCACACTTTTTGTAGTAATGCCAGACTTTGCTCTGCTTAGTTGTCGTGAAACTTAGTCATGAACAAAACAGACCCTTTGTTAGCCACACTTTGGTTTCCTAAGGGAATCTTGCCACAGCTAAGGGCCTGTTTGGTTTGTGACTAACTTTGCCAAAAGATTGCCACACGTGAAAGTTAGGCAAGTTTGACCAACTTAGGTGAGTGTTTGGTCTAAGCTCCTCATCTTAGGCAAGCCACACTTGGACCCCACATGGCATACACATAAAAAATGTGGCAAGATTCTCTTCGCTTGCCAACTTGTGGCTCTCATTTTGATGAACTGACCTTAGGCAAGCTTGGCATAAAATGTGTGGCAAAGTGTGGCAATGCTAGGCCTAGAACTAAACAGCTCCCTTTGTGTCTAAGTGACATGTGGGGCTCACCGCCATAAAAATCTCTTCCTTAGGTGTGACTAGAACCAAACACCTTACCTAACTTGTTCAAACTTGCCTAAGGTTAGGTGTGGCAAAGGTGTGGCAAGGTGTGGCTAGGAACGAAACAAAGCCACTAAGATGGCCAAAGATTGCCACACGTGAAGGTTAGGCAAGTTTGACTAACTTAGGTGAGTGTTTGGTTCAAGCCACACCCTTAGGCAAGCCACATAAGGCCCCACATGACATACACACAAAAATGTGACAAGATTCCTTAGGCTTGGACAACTTGTGGCTCTCTATTTTGGAAGAACTAATAACTTTGCCTAAGCTTAGTTGTGAAAAGTTAGTCATGAATTAAGTTCAACCATGGAGTCTTCTAGATTATACATGTGGCGTAATCGTGGATGATATCCAACAGCCAAGAGTGCTCGGATTTGCCATCTTTGTACCGTTGCTGGATTGGCTTCAACCAATCCATTTAACTATCAAAGTTTTTCACACACTATATAGGGGGTATAGATATTGATGTGTCAGTCTGTTGCAATGGATACAAAGTATATCTATTTAGTGGAGTGCACTCTAAACACATTATCTATTTATTTTTCTCTAACCTTTCGTAGCCATGCAACCAAGCCACATAAGCTTCATGGGTGCCCCCACATCATATTATTCATACCATGTTGATTGAAAAAAGATAAATCACCCAAAACAAGATCTTCATGTTTTTTGTTCCTACGACATGTTGTGTCGCGGCATGTACCTACTAGTTGTATATAGTGGTAGTACTAGTAATATAGTATTAGGAGTACAAACTTGGTAATTAGTAGGGAGTAGTAAATTAGTACGGAATGCTCCTTACTCTATCAATCGAGCCCCATCTCGACACCAAATTTCTTGTCTTCCGTATACAGCCTAGATCTTCCCTTGTTTCTGTTTTCCAACCCGGCGATAGGCGGAGTGCGGTTTGCCAATAGTCGGTTTGCTAAACGGTGGTCCCACATGAAAGTGAAAATGCTAGGCAACACGCCTTCCCTAAGCTATGTGTCGTGTCGGACGGGCTGTGGAGTACTCCCAATTCCCCAAAGGCGCAGGGGGGGGTGTGGACGCTGACATGTGCCTTTTTCCTTTTAGTAGCAATGTGCTCGTGCATTGCGAACGGATGCAAAGTAGTAGAATAGTAGTACTTGTTCACAAACTTGAAAGAAATCACTTTTGTTTTGATATACCCTCAATATATTACTTCCCTTTGTACCTCAAATATTTGTCTTTTTAGAGATTTCAACCGACTATGACATAACGGATTATATAGACATATTCTAGTGTTTCTAGTAAGATGCCCGCACGCTGCACGGGTTGATGGAAAAGGTAAGCACAACTTATAAATTGACGGATGGAGTACTAGTTACAAAGTGATGCATATAATTACAAAGGGATCGCAAATGTCGGTATTGGATCCGAACGAGAATGCAATAGCACCATAAGAATTAAGGCCAATGGCGATGATGTGATCGTAGTGGTGGTTACATGGTAAGGCAAGAAGAAAGATGGATCCATGAACGCACGACCTTCCTCCTCCTCAACTTAGCGCGCCGGCCACCGACCGTACATGGCTATGAGCCGCGATTTTGTGGCGCAGGTCGCGGTGCTTCTCAAAGCAAAGGCATCCAAGGCTTCCAACCGTTGAGGAAGGCCAACGCCGTCAGAAGCCGCCCCTCACCGGGCCTTGTAGATACCTATGTACATGATTTGCTCTCGAACACGGATGTGTAGGTCGACGCACTCTTGCATGGCTAGAGCCACGAAGCAGCGTGACCTCCGTGTGGACATTCTTCATGGCGCCGGGCAAATGGCAGTGGCCACCAAGCTGAAAGAGGTTCCGCCATGGAGTCCCGATTAGGGTGGTAGGCAATGAGGGATCCCGCGCCGCTGGCTGGTCAAGAAATACGGCGATGTCGCTCGGCGAAGCTTTGAGGATTCGGTGAACTTGTTGCTAGTGGCAACGATCATCTAGTCCAAGTGAAAGTTAGAAGTTGGTGTCGACAGCGCCATCCACCAGCCGGTCTCTAATACCATCTCGAGATTTATCTCGGCGCCATGCCGGCAAGGTCGGGCTGCCGTGGACCATCCGGCACAGCCGCTGGCCGCCACGCCGCATCGCCGCCATGGGTCCGGAGTGAGCTTTGTACTTAGTGTAGGTGCTTAGGCAAAATGCTTAGGTGTGCGCACGATGTGGTAGATGCATTGGAATGGAGGGGCGCTCTTTATATGAGGGCAATGAGGGCAAATCAACCGCGCTTGCATCTACATCATGCAGCCTCTTTTCCCGACCTCCTCCCATTACTTCCTCATGCATTAATTGAAGGACGATGCATTGGTCGCTCAACATTTCGGGAACCGCTTACTCCTCCCTCGTCTGCAGATTAAAGTCGATCGGAATCGCGTCACGCTCATTGTCAAATTAAATACCCTCCGTCTAGGTGAGTATTAAGTCATCTTATGAAAACCAAATAGTAAAACATAGGCGCAGTGCATTAACTCACGCTGTCTCTTATTTTTGACATAAATAGAGGAATCAACCAATACGAGATGTGGGGCTTGTATGCTTTTAATGACTTGAGACTATCAAACATGACATGTAGTGGTCATTGTCGCACGCAATGATATTAACAAGGAGTACTCTAGAACTCATCTAGATGAGATATAATTTGGTCTCATTCACTTTGAAAAACAAGAACAAATACAATCCATGTCAGCACACACGCATCTTATAGCATCACATCCAATGACTATAAAAGATGAATGAGACCAAATTATATCTCATCTAGATGAGTTCTAGCAAAACTATATTAATAATACTTAGTATCATATATTAGTATCATGTAGTACTTTATTTATTGCCATGTTTGACACATAGTAGCATAGCATTTATTATGATACTAGATCATGATATGGTACTAAACTCTCTCTCTTCTTCTTCATTTAATTCTATGACACCTCATCAAAATTGCTCTAGTTGGCATGCATGACATAGCTATGATACTACCATTACAAATCCAGCCTTAGCAAATAAACATTAAGTTCTTCTTTGTTTTCCACTCCACCTTGGTCACCTAGATCGGAGGGAGTATACCGTCGAGGGCGGGGCTTTTCCCGCGGGGTAGGCGTGGGCGTGGCAATTCGCCTAGTTGGTTTGACAGAGACGCCGAGAAGATGAGGGAGTAGGGTCGCTGCAAACTTAGGGCTGTGTGGATTTGGACAATGAAGTTATCACTGATGTAAGGGGCCCTGATTTGACTTGCCCTTTTTAATTCATATTAATCATGGGCGCCACGCACTCTGTCTCGAAGTCTCCCGATTCCCTGACCACCTCCATACATGTGCCTCTCCCAATGCTCCACCATGTAGTTGAGGCTGGCCTTGCATGAGAGCCCACTTCTCCACTTTTTCCTTGCCTCTTTCCTCCACATATAGCCCACTATATATTGTAGTACTACTTACTTGCTCCTATAGGTGCTAAGCTTGCCACATAGGCATAAAGTCTGATGTGGGAAGTTAATTAAGAAGAGAGAAAGACTAGTTTGATGACCCAAGGAAGAAACGGTGCCAAGTGCGTGTACTTAGGTGAAAAGATAATTTTGAGTCTATAGCTAATTAAATGAAGCAAACTTAGCAGCAAAAAACTAATAAGCACATATGCATTGGGGACTTGATTGCTAAGCCATTTAATGCCCTTAGCACCTCATCTAAAGCACCATTTCATTGGAAGAGGTCACTCCTTACAAATACAATAAATACTACAAAGTATTTAAGAAAGAGATAGAGAGAAGTAAAAAATACACTTATAGCTAACCTTAGAGCTAACTCTTGTTGTAGTATGAGTGACTAAGTGATGACATGCCAACATCGTATAGCCTAACGACCGTGTTAAATTCTCCATGGGCGCGATCATGAAGCGTAGCGACGCGACAGCTTGTGGTACGCCATGACCATGATACAAAGGTCGGCAGCCCTTGATCTCGAGATCGAATCGGCCGCATGCTAAGTTGCTGAAAAATTTGCGTAATAACCCTCCGTGATAGGATATTCACCCATAGGTCTAGAATCACGCCCATGCAACCGTCGATTCAGATCCAAGGGCTCTTCAAGCCCGTGATCATGGGAGAATGGAAAGCCACTACCCTGCCGTCATGACGCCGGGCAGTTCCGCATTCCTCATTGTCCGGGCCAAGACGTCCCTTAATCTTATGGCGTTCGCCCTAGTCGCCCCGCCCTTTCACATTATATCAGCTCTCCACTAATCTCTAACCTCCTCCCAAATCCATGGCGCCCCAAATTTCCATGATCGGCTATGAGTACAAGGTTAGAACCATCACCGGTGATGAGTTCGATGTCATCTACACCGCTTCTTCCGCGACGGTGAAAGGATGCCTTTCGCTACAGACGCATTTGATGTTCGAAAACTCGATGATGAGTCGGTCGCTGGGATAGATGTTGAGTACACCACAGCCTTGGGACGAGAGAATGATCTAAAGGAGGAAGAGAGGAAGAAGCCCGATCCCCGATCCAGGTTTGCGGCATGACTTATGCTTGGTCTACCACATATGCCATGCCGACGCTGAATGCCCTCCTCGATTTTAAGAACTTCCTCAAGAGAAACTCTAGTCAAATTCACATCAGAGACTTTACTTAATGACAAAAACGCCCTGGCCTGATAGGGCCTCGTTGTAGGCAACCCTTCGACCTCCGGAAGAATCGCACGCTTCTCAAGTGGCCAGCTCACGCTGGCTTCGCAGGAGCCATGGTTCATTCATCGCATTTGTGAATCACGGAGAAACCTCAATACAGGTTTCATCGCTGCCACGCGATGGCAGCGGAATGTACTAGATATAGACCACATCCACTACGCTGCAATGGATGGCTATCTTTGTTTCAATATCTACAAGGGTTGGATGAAGAGCAAGAGCCGGAAAAGTGCTGCCTGCAAAAGAAGCATCGCCAAGAGGAAGAGGGACAAGGACGATGTCGAGGACGTGGACGAGGACCTCGAGTAAGGTGGCAAAGTTGTCGCTGCTCATGGTGGTTCTAATGTAGTGTCTACCACTGAGTAGTTGCAAAGTTTAATTTCAGGTGTGCTTAGTTTAATTTGAGGGGTGTGTTGTGTTGAGCCCCTCAAAGCAGAATCCATGTTATGTTCCTTCTCGTTACTTTTAACTCTCTTCAAAGATGTACATACCAAGATTTCTTACATTTCATCTTTTAGTTGGTATAGTACTACCACTGCTTTCTTCACATTATATACATACAATATATATGGCCAACATCATATAGCCAGCAGCTTAGTTGTCAAAGAATTTCAGGGTGCTTAGTTTTGTCAAATAATTCCAGGGTGCTGAGTTTTAGTTGAGGGGTGGGTTGTGCACTTGTGCTGGACACCATTATTGTGACTAGCCTTTTTAATAGTACTATATGCATAATTTGGCAACGAGCGCTCTCTATATGTACCACCTTTTTTTAAATTTCAAGTTTTGCTCCATGGCACAATCCATCAATACTACTACTGCATAAAAGTGGAGTATATACATATTTTATAATTGCTTAGAGGGCTGTCAGTCTAGCTTGGTCGGTTTCATGGGAGGCGTAGGGCCTTTGTGATTTGACGGATTACCATTACTGGCCAAATTGAATAGTGCTGCTACCCATGAAAACCCCATTAAACCCCACCGTTAAACCCGCATGCAAACCGAGAATCCTACTCCCGGTCACATCGCTCGGTTCATGAGCGGGCCGGAATTTAAATGCAACACCGCCGAAAGCTCCTCCCCGCCCGCCTCAGCTTTAAATGAGGCCAGACGCCGGGCGAAAGCCCTACCGTCTGCCTCTATTTACACGCAGGCCGACATAACATGGGCCGGCAAGAATCTCACCACTCCGCCGCCTCCCCTATCTCCTCCTTCACCATTTTCTCCACTCTTCCGATGGCTTCCGAGGAGCTGTTTTCTCCAAAGCATATTACCCGGCCGGTGGCCTGGTCGAGCCCACCGGACACGGGCGTAGGCCGCCGGTAAGCTTCACCAACCTCGCTTGGCCCGGACGGAGCGCTTGTCACTCCTGGGCAAAGCGCATGGTTCAAGAGAGCTCACAGCTCTAGTTTCGCCGCCGATGAGGAGTGGCGAAGTTGGTCCATCGCCGCACGGGCGGCGAAAGCACGCCGGGCAAGGGCGTCGTGTCTCGCCGCGTCGCACCACGCCACTGAAGTTCCGCGCGTGGCCGCGCCCTATGTTCGGTGGGCTGCCTCTCGCGTTCGCGGCGTCGTGCTATGCGTGCAGTGATGTAAGCCGGTGCGTTGAGAGCGCACGAAGTCGGTGGCCAGCTTCTCCGTGTCCGCCGCTTTCATCGAGGGGAAGTAGAACACGGAGGCCGCCACCACTTGGGACTCTTGCAAGGCCACCGCCAAGGCGCATTTATCGCGATTCAGGTGGTTTCTTTTGTCGCTTTGCCACTTTCGAGGACCTTCGCCGACTTCAAGCAAGTGACCGATTTGGATATGAGGAAGACACGGTGATCCGTATGCCATTTAGATTATGTAACTTTTCAGAGTCAAGGGAAATATTTGTTCTAAGAATGGATAAACCGTATGTATCTATAAATCAAATAAGTCTAGATACATCCATTTCTAGGACAAGTATTTCCTGGACCGGAGGGAGTATTAATTATACCAAGAGAGCCGGATTGGCACCGCTTAGTTCATGTAAATGTAATGAAATCCATCATGTTTATATGAAGATCCGCTTTTTTATACGAAATCCTTTCATGCTTATATGAAATCAGTCCGTGTTTGCAACGAATTTCATCTGGTTGGTTAGAGTTGTAAAAATGTATGTCATCCGGCATTTGATGTCGCCCTCCGCGAAGGAAGCTGGAGGAAATTTGCTCTACCGTCGCTGGAGATGCTCTTGTGCTAGAAATAATAGGGTGACATCCATTCCATTTGAGTTAATTGCCCTGTATGATTGTCCCTCTATAAAAAGTTAATTGCATGTACAAGTGTACACGTGACTTGCAGGGTGGCTACAGCTTCGGCATGTAAAGTTAAAAAGAAACAAGTCCATCCTTAATCTTTTTATTCTAAGTACTGGTCGGGTTGCCCACCGCCAAGACAAGAGCGGAAGAAGTATATATTAAATAAGTAATATATAATATAAAATCTAAAGTTAAAAGACAGAATTTGAACTCATGTCATCGTGGTTATAGCATCCGCGCTAACTAGCCCAAAGCACATTTTTGTTGTAGACCATGCTGAGATATATATTCCATGTCTAATCTTATACTCCATTCATTCCTAAATATTTTTTCTTTTTTCATATTTCAAATGGGACTACCACATAGGGATGTGTATGTAGACAAATGTTTAGGAGTGTAGATTCACTCATTTTGTTCCTGATATGTCTTTTTCAGAAGGGGTCGACGATTTTGTCCTTGATTTATTTATGAGGTATCCAGATGGCAATCGCACCGCCAAGAAAAGAGGGTAACATCAAAATTATGGACTACTTTTGAGTATGTTGGTAAGGTCCCGTCATAGTCACTTGTTGAAATCTCTAATAATAATATTTCCCTCCATTCCGGAATACTTGTCATCAAAATGGATAAAAGGAAATGTATGTAGATGTATTTTAGTTTTAGATACATCTCTTTTTATCCATTTTGATGACAAGTATTTTCGGACGGAGGGAGTATTTAGGAACGGAGGGAGTAGAAAACAGAGTTGGTGATGATGGTGTGCGTGCCGTCCTGCAATATAGGCCATCGGATTTATAATCAATCTGATAGGAAAGAAAACTATGGCAATTTTGCAAAAATATACCCACATGCCTCTCCATGTTCGGAAAGAAGGCCTTCCCTTGTTCAGCCTTTTCTCTCACAAGATAAACCACTCATACAAATGCTTTTTGATGTTCCGTGCAACGCAAGGGCAGCTAGCTAGTTTCTTTTAAATAGTTGCTGCGATAATTGGGTTGAAGTGATATATTTTATGTCTGCCCCAAATGATTTCAGATTCACTAGTAGTAACAAACAAAAGGTTGCCTTGTTAATTAACAGAAAATAGGGTGAAAACTATCACATGAGGCCGGTAAAAACAAGGCACATTCGGGTTCAAACACATCACACTACATCCTCGTATACATCGCCGAGAAGTCTACATATCGAGGGGGGCTACAGAGTGAGGCACCAGACACAATGTTTGAGAGAGAAACCAATTGATGATTATGATCAGATCGAGTTGTCACGTCATTGGCCATTGTTGGGGGGGAGAGAAATACGATCAAGAGTGTATGCGCAGTAGGCACAGAGGCACAACTAGCTAGTGTGTGGATGTGTGTGTGTTCAAGGAGGAGTAGATAGATTATTATCAAGATCGATAAACACCCTACTCCTTCGGTGCCGGTAGTGTGTGTGTGTGTGTGTGTGTGTGTGTGTGTGTGTGTTTATGTTTGAGAGAGAAGCCAGCTGATAGATTAGTATCAAGATCGAGGTGTCAAACCCTACTCCTTCCTGTTGGGAAGTGTGGTGTGTGTGGGTGTGTGTGTGGGGGCAGTTGTCGGTGTCAAACCAGTAGGATCTCTGGATAGGGGGTCCCGAACTGTGCATCTAAGGCTAATGGTAACAGGAGGCAGGGGACACGATGTTTTACCTGTGTTCGGGCCCTCTCGATGGAGGTCATACCTCACTTCCTCGCTTGATTGATCTTGATGATATCAAGATACAAGAGTTGATCTACCACAAGATCGTGAGAGGCTAAAACCCTAGAAGCTAGCCTATGATTATGATTATTGCTTGTCCTATGGATCAAACCTCCTGCCTATATAGACACCGGAGGGGGGCTAGGGTTTACACGTATTCATATAGTAGAGAAGGAAATCTACATATCCCAATATCCAAGCTTGCCTTCCACACAAAGGAGAGTCCCATCCGGACACGGTGAGACTAAGTCTTCAACCTTGTATCTTTCATAATCGAACAGTCCGCCAAAAGTATATAGTCCCGCTATCTCAGGACTCCCTTAATCCGTGACTCCTCAAGAACCCTCGAACCAGGCTTCAATGACGATGAGTCCGGCGTGCAGCATTGTCTTCGCATTGCGAAAGTGCAGGTTCCTTCTCCGAATACTTCGTGAAAAGGATTTAGAAATGTATGATCGTGGTCCCGCCTCTACAAAACAAATTCCACATTCCACCATAGAGAGTATATTATTCCACAAATCTAATCGGCCGACAACTTTTTATAGCATGACATCATGCCATCGATTCGTCATTATTCAACTGCTTTTACAACCAGCTACCGCGACGTAATGCGAAAGCAGGTTTCCTTGACACGCCTTGTCGAAGGTAGATCGCGGTCCCCATATCACGGGATTCTCATCAATATACGGTATGGGTAACCCAACCGCACTCATCAATCGTGGACGCTTCAGAAATAAGCAATCTTAATGGGCAAGTGGGGAGGCGCACAATTTCTACCGCCTTTTATAAAGAGATAAGGATTCTCCTCTTCACCCACGCCTACTTCCTTCTTCGCTAATCCATTCTCGCACGCCAAGCTCCAGCCGCCCAGTTCTCACCTTATCCGCGACAACCAAACACATGTCCGGAGCGTGAGGCAGTGATGGCCTCCTCCGCTGGCGCGAGGAGTACATTACGAAGCTCCGGGCGTTCGATACATTTGGTCATAGATATTATGCGCAGACCGGATCCCGGACGCAGGGCAGATTATCATTCGACTGAACCCCATGAGAGGGTCGTGTTCCTCGCCCCACTTCGTCCGCTGACTAGGATTCCCTCCACCCATTCGTGGCTCATGTTCTATTACGCTGGATTTTCATGATCCGCCCCTAACTTCATCCCTCAACATATCGGGCGACTTATCGTCATGTGAGGCTTTTCTCCGTATCAGGCCCCACTTCGCATGTGGCCATAGATCTTCAACGTGAAACCAAAGATAGTGGTCGCCGCTGAAGCGGAGTGTGGAGGCGCCATGGTGGGCAAGATGTCCGGCCACCTGCTCGGCAGACTCCTTCGCTGTGGAGACCGTGAAGGGGTGGCAATCGGGTGGTTCTACATCACCGAAGCTGCGGCGACGCCAAGCCTGGGTGGCGGCTCCTCGAATTCCATCCGGCATCCCCGCAAGTGCTCACCTCTTGGAAGAAGAAGGCTAGCTCTGGCGCGCATCCACGGAGCTGGACCGACCGACTCCGTAATCAAGGCCAAGAACATGATAACCAAGAATATCAAGCTTGTCAACATGGTCCAGGTCATGCTATTTTGCCGGATTCTCCCATGTCAAAGACGGGCATTCAACCTGTGGAGTCTCGACGCTGCCCAACACCGCAAGAGCTCTTCGGACACGATGCACAAAGACGCCCGGAAGGTGTTGTTCAAGGCGCAGCCAAGTCCCTCGTCCCACTTTCCGAGGATCATGGACTCAGCGCTACGCCACGCCCAATGCGGTAAGCATTCTACATTTTGCAAGATGTGCCTTTCCTCAAAGATATTCATGGGAGGAACTTAAGCCACCGTGACTTGATCTAACAGAATGAATATGTGGCGACGCAAGCGGCTGGGATCGATCGTCTCGGCTCACTGCCCGAAGATCCAGCAAACCGCCTCCCGACGGAGATGTTGGTTCCAGCCGCTTCCCCATGAGGTGTCGGAGAAGAAGGCCAAGAAGAAGGCCACGGGGACCAGAAAAAGTCTCCAGCGCAAGGTGGTGCCGTGCTCATCATCCGAAGACACCGATGCGCACTCCTCCAACGACAATGAGGAGGAGGAGGAGAACCCTCTCCCCCAAACCAAGGTGGAGAAGAAAAGGGAAGGCCGCCCTTCCGGGAGGCCGCCGAAGGGTCCAAGAAGGAAGGATCTTCCTCCGACCACACTCCACAACCGCCGCCGCTACAGCGAGGGAGGTGAGTGGTTACCTGTGGCCAAGCCCCTGCAAAGTCGTAATTATTCTGGATGCCATAATACCTTTTGCATGTTCTTAGCTTTACTTACTATGTTAAGATTTGCTTTGTGCAGTCCGGCCCAAAGCCCACATCGACTTGCCCTCCTCGGATGTGGGTCCTTGAGCTCGCCTGGAGATGAATAGCTATTCGCCCCGACGGCTTCCACTCCCCGGGCCCATGGGTGACACCCAGGTGTTATCTCAGAGATACCGGGCCAGGAGGAGGTAGTCTCCGGAGACGCCTCAAGGCGAGACTCCTGATGCCGGGCTCATGGGGGGAAAAGATCCCATGGATTCGATGAGGGGGCGCAAGCAGTGCTTGGCCCCTCAACCGATATACCGAACCTCCAAAGCGGTTTCGATTTAGATGCAGCCACCCGGGCCACAAGGCGGGTGAGTTGTTCTGTGCCGATGACCTCTGTCCATCCGCAGGCATCGTGAGAACCTGGTGTGAAGCGCGTCAGAGCACTTTCAGGAAGGACACCGTGACTCTTTTATGAGTACGGTGATTGCGGAAGGTTCAGTCCCGCCAAGAGCCGGATTGACCGAAGTTCGTGCTGCACCTCTTGGCAGGCTTTTGAGGTAAGTATTTTAAATTATGAGAAAGTATCACAAAGGTAGATAGTAGCCCTTGATGCTCGCTTTGGTGTTTGGGAAGAGAAGCTGACAGAGGATCAAATATTATTCCCTGTGTGGAGTCTAACCATATTATGTCTTTTGTGAATAAGCAAAGCCGCTCAAGCCGCCACCGGCCACCATCATGAGGACTCCTGGACCGAGGCAGAGCCTGGGCGGGGTCAAGAAGAGCCTGGCCTCGTGAAGAGGCAGCTCGAGGAGAACAAAGGTAAAGCAATACCCCGTCTGAATGTTATATAAAGGAAAAAATCGTGGATGCTAATAGAAGCATGATAAATTTTACTAGGGGCTACGACCAAAGTGGCGGTTCTTAAGAAGTGCTGCTGTCCGAGGCCGAGAACAACACGGCCAAGGAGCGCACCGGAAGCGTGAAAAACAAGAGGCGCGAAGTTGATGAGGTCCAGCAAGAGCTGTGGACTTCGTAAAAAACATTCGAGTCCTCTGGAGCGTGACTCCAAGACGCAAGAGTCGGATTCCTTGCGAAGGCCCGCCGTGAAAGACTAGACACCAAGGTCGAAGCCTGTAAGGCCCTCCAGAAATTGAGGTGGCCAAGAAGATAGCTGCGGTAGGGCTTTCTATTATGCAAAGCAAGCATGTGAAGGAGACTTTTCCCTTTACTTACCCGAATTCGAGCTTTCAGAGTATTCGCAGACTGCCACGAACATCTCCCATGCTTACGCTTGAGTTCTACCTGCTTAGGAGGGGGCTCTCACGGATAAGCTGTTTTGGTCCCAATATATTGGGGTCAAAACATCCGTCGTTTCTTAAGCGACCAGCTAAAAGCAACCGGGTCGAACTTCACAAGGCGGTCGAACTGGCCATGAAGGACTTCATAGTCCTGGATAGTGGCTCCGGGCGCAGCCCCTACCAAAGAAAGCCTACTTTGCTTTGTCAAGTGGATGGTGAATGCCTATCCGCGGCTTGAAGTCGAGTGGAAGCTGTCCATCTGCATTGAGGGTGCATGCGTGGCCTTGGCATGTGCGAAGGTACACTGGGGAAGATGGACGCGAGAAGTTGCTGGTGACAGAGGGGCCGCCAAGGGCAAGGAGCATCGCCACCCCGAACAAGATTATGAAAATGTCATTAAGGGTGCCCGCCTTGTGTCGGATGAATGTACGAAGGATGTGATATTTGAATGAATGTACTCATGTCATCGTGTATTATGAAAACCAGTTCATGTGCGCTATGTGGTGCTTGTTAATTTAAAATATTACCTTCTGTGCGGCCGTTTAAAAAATCTTGAGAGTTTGCCAGTCGTTGGCTTCCGCCCCCATGTAACTAATACTGGGGTTTTTCGGGATAAATATAAACACTTCTTTATCCAAGTTTTTGGTCCTTTAATGAGGTAAGTGTTTAGCGCCACTGAACGAGGTAATCGGACTATACGGCTTTATCGCCTCACTTAGCCATAGAAGTCTACAATTTTAAATTTTGGGCGAAGCCCCTAGTATCCGGAAAGCGACTGGGCGCTTATACACGCCTAAATCGGATGAGGCCGATTCCTCGCTCGGCCGGAAAAATCTTTAGGGATTTGAGACCTTCTCGAACAGCCACCAGCTCTCGCCTTTATCATGACAGTTAGTTTTCGGGCTTTCATCGAGGTGCTCGGCCCGAACAACCGGGACACACACATCGCGAGTAGTTCTCCCTGGGCGCTTACCTTAGCCGATTTAGAAGGTAATATAAGGTACCAAACATAGGAGCCGGGCAAACCCAACTATTGACCCAAGACATGATTCGGAGCTGATGCATATAATGCTATAAGTTCGGGTGCCGCATCACAAAGTAAGTTCGGACTTGTATTGCTGTGTTATGGGGTCAAGCCTCGGTTAAACCGGGTCGTGCTAAAATGCAATGGATATAATAAATAAGCAGTAAAGAAAAGGGCAATAAACTTAATAGCAAGTTGATGTTGTATACTATTTTCCCTTTTTATTCAAATGATACGCCAAAGCGCATATATACAAGTAGTGTGATATGCGTAATAGACCTGCTTGACACATTAAGACCCACCAGGAGCTATGTATGCGGGTATGTAAACAGTATAACGATCAAGTTATCGGAGACCACCTCAGATTCCTCGCTCGGGTCACGAAAACTTTTGTCCTCCTCGTGTGTCCGCCCGCTATGTGTCCAATAGCCAACCTTCGATAGAGCCTCATGAAGATAGGGACCGAAAGAAAATCTGGGCAAAATGCATGTGTCCTCGGGGCGGTCGAATCGCATTGTGGACTGCGGTCATCGCCGTGCCTCCGCTTTCTATGCCTGTGGTATTTTGGCGCGATAGTGTGTAATACAAGGCATTAATGTTGCCGCTATTGGTCAGACTAGGGCGGAGGCCGAATTGCTAGTCGAAACAAGCGTGCATGGACGATCCTGTGGTGGAGTACTCCGACTCGCTTTGACGGTATCCGGGTGCTTTATCACCGAATTGGTTGTTTCGCTTAAGAAGGTTGTTTTGTACTTCCGCCGCGAGGGCCATAGCGGTACTCTCTTCTGGTACGGGCGCCTTTTGTGTTTCGCTGTTAATCGTAATAACCCCGCGAGGTCCCGATGCGTTTTGAGCTTGAGGTATGGCTAATGCGGTACCGCATTGAATTTTGGCGTAATGCGGTTCATTCGTCTCGAAAGTGCATGATAGCCACTGCATAAGGGGACGATGTCGAAGATTAACTCCTCGCTTCAGAAATTATCCGGAGATCCGAAGACCACTACCAATGTGATTGAGCCCGTACAACAGGCCTCCACACCGGGTATGACACCCTTGAAGGTGGTTTTTTTGGGCTTGATCCTTGAAGGGTCGACGCCCATTTTGTGCACTATATCCTCGATAGAGCAGCAGGTTAAGGCTGCCGGCACTGCATATGAGGACTCGCGGCTGCATGGAATCCATCGATGATGGGGTCATGAGCAATGCGGCCGAACCGCCATGATGATAATCGGTAGGATGGTCCCCGCGATCGGTAAAGTGATCCAACAAGAGGACCATGCGCTGAATTTGGGCCGATCGCTCCATCGCATAGATGTCCTTTAGTGCACGCCTGCTCCCCGCCGGATAAGGGTTGTGTATATCATATTCACTATTTTCACCGGGAGGGAATTCTTCTTGTCCTCCTGCATTCGGGCGCTCAATTCGTCCGCCTCATTGCTCTATGTAGCCCCTTTTCCTTGTTTTCAGATTCAACTTGCCAGCCTGATAAACACCCAAACATTCCCTATTAGTGTGGTAGGCTGGTTTATCGGGGTGCCGTGAATTTGACATGAGCGATCGAGTATGCGCGTCCAAACCGATGAGCCCGGACTATTTTCTTTTGAATGGCTTTTTCCACCGTCTCGATTTAAAGCCTCTGAATCCGCATTGACTTTCGTGTCTTTGGCGTTGTCGCCATTGTTATGACGCTTTGTGTCCATTTCTCATTGCGGGCCTACCGCTGCTATCCTCAAGCGCCCTAATTGCTTTGAGTTTTTGGGTGTGATGTTGCTGTGAGCTACCAAGCTGTCCTCGCCCAGAAGCGGGTCATGAGTGTCGGAGGGCTGCTATGGACTTTGGCTTCTCTTGGCCGAGATGCTCCGGGTGAGCCATTCATCGCGATGTTGTGCTTGAAGGCCGCTATAGGTTTCTAGTAGATCCGGACAAATGACAATTTGGTTCTTTTTGTTAGGAACCGAGTCCAGAATTTCTGGCCGACTCTTCGATTTTTGGGTTATGTGACTTAAGTCATCAAAGATCCGCGGTCGCATCGTAAGTGCCCCGAAGGTTATCAAGGAACGAGATCTTCCAGATCCTCCCAACTGCCAATGGAGCTTGGTCGGGCAGGCTATTCAGCCAATGCCGAGCCTACCCCTTGCTTGCCAGTAGGTACTTTATGGCATGTAAGTCATCGCCGCGGGCCATGTGAATGTGGAGAAGAAAATCTTTGATCCATACCGCGGGGTCTGTTGTGCCATCGTATGATTCAATGTTTACGGGTTTAAACCCTTCTGGGAATTCGTGATCCATAACTTCATCAGTGAAGCATAGGGGATGTATGTGCGGCGCCTATGCCGGGCTACATCCCGGACGTAGTTCAAATGAACCGGGTTCTATTGTATTCGCCAGCCGACTTTGGTTTATTGTATCCAAAGATGCCGGCCATCGCCACGCCTTGTGGCGCTACCGTGATCCGTAGGATCGATCTTTGACTATCCCGCTTTGTTTTCCAATACATCTCGCAGGTCCTTTCGTGGTAGCCCCAGCCCTTGTTATTATCTTTTGATTGGTGACGGGTGCGGTCCGATTTTGGCTGGTATGTCGCTTTGTCGCTGCCATGGGGTGGCCGGTCAGCCGCATCATACGCTAGTAGCGTGGGCTTTAAAGCCTCCTCCTTGAGTTAAGGTAGCAGCATGTGCTTTGGGTTGCTTTTTCTATGGTGCTCGAGTCCGTATTCCTCGGCAGCCAGGACCTCATCCATCTCGCCGCTTAGCGTATCTTGATCAGCCTTGAAGTTGTTGCCTGCTTTTTCTTCGTAAGCTTTTGCAAAGTGGCTATAAGCCGGGCGCTTGAAGCGATCCTACCTCGACGGGATCCTCGTGCATGATGAATTCATCGTCACCAAGGCTCACTTCGCCTTCGAGAGAGAGAGGCATGTAATTATCGCCTCCCGATTCTCCATCATTGCCCATTCTTTAGGGCTTGCTTCCCCATCCTCTTGCTCGGCCCGTCAAGCCCTGGCTGGGCAGGATTGTCTTCGCTTTTGGCACCATACCGATTGTTATCTCTTGTGCCGCAGATTACCATTTTTTGCTATGGCGGGCTTGGAGCGGGCGCCGATGATGCCGATGTTCAGATTGCTTCCCCAAGGGGTTATCTTCCGCTGCCTCATCGCCATCTCTTTTCTTTTTAGGGGTGTCCACCATATAAATATCATATGATGAGGTGGTTGTCCAAAGACCCTATAGGCGTGTGGTTCCTCGTTCTTTCCTCGCATCGCCGCCCATACCGCCGATGTTTTCGGAGTCGGGTCATACGTCGGTTAAGTCATCGATAGTGGATATAAAGTGGGTGGTGGGTGGAGACAAATTTTTTCGTCAGTCTGCTTCCCCACTCGCCGAGCTTCTGGACATAGTTCGCCAAGAATCTCCCGACAAGGAAAGAGACTTGATCGAAAGTTCAAAGACGCTACCCAAGGGCGAAAAGGAAAAAATATCCGCGGTGGTGAACTCCATGACGGGTGCCCAATCTGATTCGACAGGGCACGACGCACGCGGTTCAGATCCTGCAGCCGGAAACGAAGTCCGAGGTCCGGCGACACCACTCTCGGCTGTAAGGTGGGATCAGTGTTCGGCTCCGACGCCGATGAGTGTGTGGCCTCCATGACGGGTCCATCCACCCGCCCTGAAGGCACGATTCGCCCGGATTGATTCTCGGCGCCCAACGCAAAGCGATCTCCCGAGTACTGTCCGACGCGCAGATCAAAAGCTCATGTCCATCATGACTGCTCAAATAAGACCTGCCGCGGGCCTCGAACTGCCGAAGATCAAGTCTCCAGCGATGTCGGGCAAAGATAGTTTGCTTCCAAGCCTCACCCTGATGGCCAGGGCGTAGCTATCGATCTGCTCTGGGTATGGCCAAACGAGTTAGCCCGCAGCACAAAGCCGCCGAATCATTTAAGATCTATCCGGAAGGAAAACTTCCCTTGGACCGCATCATTGAAGATGATCGAGGGAGCCATCAAGCCTTATCGCTGATGACACGCTGGAACTCTCAATGAAAGCACCAATGTCGGCGTCAAAACCGGGCGGTGGATCTCGGTAGGGGTCCTGAACTGCAAGGCTAATGGTAACAGGAGGTAGGGGACACGATGTTTTACCCAGGTTCGGGCCCCTCTCGATGGAGGTAATACCTTACTTACCGCTTTGATTGATCTTGATGATATGAGTTTTACAAGAGTTGATCTACCATGAGATCGAGAGAGGCTAAAACCTCAGAAGCTAGCCTATGATTATGATTGTTGTTGTCCTATGGATCTCAAAACCCTCCCGCTTATATAGACACGGAGGGGCCTAGGGTTAACACAGAGTCGGGTTACATACGTATGAAATCTACATATCCAATATCCAAGTGCTTGCCTTCCACGCAAAGGAGAGTCCCATCCGGACACGGGATCCTAAGTCTTTCAATCTTGTATCTTCATAATCCAACAATCCGCCAAAGTATATAGTCCTACTGTCCGAGGACCCCTTTTATCCAGTGACTCCTCAAGAAGTGACACTCACATATTTCTACTCTTAACTTATAAAAAAACAGAGTTGGTGATGATGGTGGTGTCCTGCCATCCTACAAATATATAGGCCATATCCGATTTATATCCGACCTGGATAAGAAGGAAATCTATGGTACTTTAGTAAAACATACCCACACCCCTCTCCGCATTTAGGTAATAAGGCATCCCTCGCTTCATCCTTTTCTCCACAAGATAAACTACTCATACAAATGCATCTTTGATGTTCCGTGCAACGCATGGGCATCTTACTAGTAGGGAGAAGGAGTTTAGTGACACACATATCTAGCTATATTAAGGGATAGGTAGATAGAATTTCAGAGATGCATACTTAAAGCATCACGAAGATAAACAAACGGTGTGCATGCAAGTGCTGGAAAAAATGAAGCGAGAAACAATGGGCACGCGCGCGCGCGTGTTTGTGTGTGTGTGTGTGTGTGTGTTTGTGTGTGAGAGAGAGAGACAGAGAGAGAGAGGAGAGAAAGAGAGAGAGAAAGAGAGAGAAATCTCAAAACAAAAGGTGCTCTGTTGGAATCCCATTGTATGTATTCATATGGTTCCGGAACTCGAGTTAACTCTTGAAAGGGCATATGTGTGAGAGACATTATTATACTTTGAGACATTAGTGGTTGTGGGTGGGCTGGAATTAAAGGTGGGAAATGTTAAGGCGTAGAGAGCGGTGTGTTTCCGTGTGAGAGACTTGTAGGACGGGGTAGAAAGACGAATTTAACCTTGACGGAGGGAGAGAAATAAGTGAAGTGCGTATGGAAAGTGATTCCGATGCCCACATGGAAAATGAGATATGTATGCGTGAGAGAGATTGCACAATTCATTCACGATCACTATCTAGCGATCGTGGGACGCAAGCATCGCTTGAACATAAGTCAATATCTACTCTATATCGTGGGTCAAAGGTACAATATCGGATTCAACGCTTATAAAGATTGGACACTCGTGATATCACATTTTTTTTTTTTCTATTTAAATAAACCTTTTCGGGCTTGTGCATGCCAAAGTTACAAAGTTGATGTTTCTTCAAACAACCAATGTAGCTATCATGTACATGCACCATTGTTACTCTTGCATTGAAATTCATTAGTCTTGGATGATTTATACGTTTCTATTTTGAAGTAATATATGTAATATTCATATATGAATTCAACGTGTACGCAATTTATGAAATGGAGGCTATGTAATCATATGAGGTAACACTTTTAAGTAGCGGACTACAATATCCATTTCTTTTGTGCGCTCTCACACTAACACGCTAATGCATTATGTTTAAAGTAAATAAATCAATGGCACTAAATTATCTATT